>JAVKPL010004368.1:0-21843 GCA_032173675.1 Gastrolobium villosum
ATCACTCAAAGCAAGGACAACAGTCTGTTGGCTCACAGCTCCTTGATCTCTCACCGATGTATTCGAGCTGGGGTTGAAATCCCCGCTTCTGAGCCATTAGATGTGAAGGCTGAAAAGCCTATGACCAAGATTGCTTTGGGGGGTTATTACAAAGAGTCAGAGAAACATGCAGCATGGCTTTTAAATAGCCAAGCCCATCCTATACCTCCTCCAGAACAACAGGATCCTTCAGCACCTCAGGCATCTTCAGCTTCATCCTCCGCTCGCCAGCCACTTTATGAGGATTCTCCCATCATCCTGGAAATGCATGCTATGATGAAGGCCATGTGCCTGAAGATGGGGATTGATCCAGCAGATCCTCCTAGTTCTTTCCAGCAGTATACCATGGAGGAGTGATCGCTGGATTTTTTTGTTTTTCTCTCAGATTTTTGTTAAATTTTAGTTTTATTTTTGTTTTTAATGACCAATAGGATCTTGTTAGGGTCACTGCTACTTTATGGATTTGTACTCCAAGGGTATTTTTCACTGTTTTGTTGATACATTTATGTTAATGATGTGTGTTTCAATTGCGCAGCAGTTCTTATTGATTACACTTAGTTATTGCTGGGGACAGCAATTTCTAAAATCTGGGAATGGTGGTTAGCCTTGCCCTGATCATGCACTATAGCTGCAATTGTGGAACTACACTTCATTTCAGGGGAGATATTCGAACCAATTTACGTTTTCATTTTTTTAAATATCTGTCTTGGTTATAGTTGACCTTAAAATTCAGCAAAATTTTTAAATTTTTGGAATATGCTTGCTGATAATCTCAGATTTAGGTTTTGCTTTCCTAACAAGTGATTGAGTTCATCTTAGGAAGTACATTAAGTTGTGAAATTTCTGGCATGATGTCACTTAGGCATGAGTAGATTTTATGATTGCTCGTTTGTCTGAATTGTGTGCTAGAATGCATGATATGCCTGATATTCTTTTTGAGAATCTAGTCTGAGATCATAGCCTTTGAGGTTTGAGCCTAAACAGTAATTTTTACTCTTGAGAGGCTTCACTGTGGTAACACTCTAGAACTTGGTCTGTTTCTCTACAATGCATGCATTTAATTGACATGATAAAGGCAGTTTGTTCTTGATAGCCTTGGCCATATAGCTCACCTATATAAATGATTTTTCCATTGTTACCCCCTTGAGCCTAAGACTGTTTGTTGATAATTTACCTGAATATTGCTTAGCCTATATCCATGTTGACTTACCTTAAGTGAGATTGAATTGCTGATTCTTTTAAACAGAGAAGAATTTTAAAAGAAAAAAGAAATGTCTAAGGTAAGCTCTACTAAACTAAGCAATAGAAAAGGGGAAAAGAAAAGAAAAACAGAAAACTTATGAATAAAAGTGGTCAAGATAGGAATTGACTTCCCGAAATTCTGTGGGCAAGTTAGTGGAGCAAAACTTATGAGTTGAAATTGTTTAAATTATGTTATCTTCAGTTTTTCAATCTCATAGTTATTTAAAGCCACTTTCCATATAAATTCCTACCTTTAGCCAGGCCAAATTAAAACTATTGAAAAGTCCTTTTGATCAATTAATGCATGTGTTTGAATGCTTCATTTTTAAGGATCTTGAGAATATGATCAAGCCTATGGCAGTGTTACGGCTGTGATGGTTGTGTACATCTGATACCCTAAAACACCTGAGTGTGAGTGATATATTTTGTCTTGGTGAGGGATATTCGGACTAGATTCAGACGTTTTTCAGAGAATAAAGGCATTATTGAAAGTTCTTGCAGTAATTCAGTCAGGCATGGCATAGTAATTCTTCGATTGTTTGGATGATATTGTGCCGAAATACTGCTGTAAACTTTTCTAAGTTTGAATCAGTTTATTGCTGGGGACAGCAATGTCTAAATCTGGGAATTGTTTGATATGCTCCCAGCATATATGCTTTTATAGATCAAAAAGTATTGAATCAGATCTAAAATTGTGTATAAAGGTGTATATATTGTGAAATTATTGAATAAAACTTGTCAGACACTCTCTCACTCAAATTCTTTATGTTTATAGGAGAAAAAGGTCAAATAAAGGAGCAGGAAGAAATCAGACAGTATCTCCACGCTTGGAGCGTCCAATTCAACGCTTGGAGCGTAGGGAGAGACCCAAGGCAGTGAGTCTACGCTTCAAGCGTAAAACCCTACGCTTGAAGCGTAGACAAGGAAAATCAGACAGTGTCCCCACGCTTGGAGCGTAGATCCTGCGCTCCAAGCGTAGGATTGAAATGGACAGCTGTCAGTTGCGAGGAAAGAAGACCCGTGGGGAGTATAAAAGGGCAAAAGATAGCCCTAAACAAGACAATTGGTCATTCTGAAGAAAAGTTAGGGCATTCTGATCCAGAGGAGGAAGGAGTCTGGAGATTCAGAGAGAAAAACATTCTTCTTCTACCTTTCTGTAGTTTTTATGTTTTGATGTTTTCATTGAATATTGGATTTTTAGCCATGATTATGGTTGGCTAGAACTCCTTTGTTGTGGTTAGGGTCACGAACCCTTGTGAACCCCTGATACAATGGATTGAGTTTATATTTATATATATATCCTTTGAATTTCGTTCTATTCTGATCGTATTGTTATTGTTATTATTAGATCTGATCAATCTAGTAATTGATAGTAAATTTGAGGATTAGGGCCAACAAGAGGAATCTGCGGTGGTTAATCCAGAAAGGGGATAGAACGACGGTATGAACATGATCTAGGGATAGACATGATTCATATTGTAGATGTTTTAATTATCAATCTTTATGCTTAATCTCATATAGGGCACCTCAAGGAATTAGGGTTTTATATGGGGTTAAAGGGTTAATTCTTCAAGGGATTGAGAATTAACTACTGATATTTTTATCTGATAATTATCTAAATTTTGCGATATATATATTGATATTTAAACTTAATCCAGAGTAAAAGGTGGGGATCATCGGTAAGTGTTCTCTAACTGCAGCGCTTTCTCATAGATTTCCAAACTTTCATTTTGTTGGATTTCAAATATTCAAAAAGAACAAAAATACGTTTTATTTTACAAATCAAATTTCTACACAATCCTGACATTCGTGTCAAAAATCTCTTGGATTATTTAATCTTCAAAGGAATAGTTTAATTGATTCAGATACACTCTCTGTGGATTCGACCTTACTACTTATTACTTGCGCGATTCGGTACACTTGCCGATCCACGTCAGTGTCCACCTATACGGTAAGCCTGAGTAAGTAGCACATACAAGATGGTGAGGCTGTGGGTGAGGTGCAAGCGGTGTTCCTTGTACTCATGTGGGTTTAGAGGTATTCCTGCATTTCTCTGGCCAGTAGATTTGATAAACACACATGGCATGATTATCTGCTGCATCGCATAGTTTTGGAACTTATATTGTAAATACTGTTTTTGAACTTATATTACACATGTAAGTGAGCTTGGGGTGGAAGATCCTTGAGGACCCCTTGTCTTACTGAGATTTCTTGTTTAGAGATCTCACCCCACATTTGGGGACGCTTATTTCATGATCAGGTAATGTTGAGGGCTCAGGTGACAGGAGGCCAGAGCTGAGTTGATGTTATTATGACATGCTGACATGCTGGATGTTGACTGCTGTTTATGTTTTCCCGCTTTGATTATGATATTATGCTGAGACTGTTGTTGGGCATGGTGCCTTATTTGGTGAGCATGGGGTTTGTCCATGCCACATGGTTTTGTTATTGTCTTTTATTTGAAGTTGTAATTAAAGTATCAGGATTTTGACCCAGGCTATGTGTTGTAGTCCTGTGGTTTTAGATACTCACATTTTATCTATATATGAGGTATTTCAGTTAGTTGTCTTGCAATTTACATAAGGCAGTATTTTATGAAATTGATTAAGTAATCAAGTTGGCTAAGGTTAATGACGTCATAATTGAATTAAAGAAAAAGTTATTCCGCATTTTAATTAAGCGTGGCTTAATACGATAGTATGTTAACAATCCGGGTTAACACGGGCTGTTACATTTTATGGTATCAGAGCACTTTCTAGGGAAAAGCCTGTATGTATTGCAATAACTTAGGATGTTTCGTTGCGTGTCTACTTTGCGTTCTCTCTGATTGGTGTGTATTATGATAATGCATATGTGACCACATGGCGTGGGCCTGATCAACTCATTCTTTGTGTAACTTGTGCAGAGTCATGGTGCCACCAAGGAGGAACCCTAGTACGAGCGAGGATCAATCGGATCCTATCCTGGCTGCATTAGCTGAGATGCAGGCGGCCCGACTAGCCGACCAGGAGGCCACGAGGTTGGCAAACCAGGCGATGCTGGACGCTATTCGAGATGCGAACTGGCGAGCCACTGCTGAGGTTCTGGAGGAGAACCGGATGGCCAACATGACAATGATGAGGGTCATGTTGGAGGAGTTGAGGGCTGGTCCTGCTGCTGGCCAGTGTCCTCCACCACCTCCACCGCCTCCACCTCCGCCTAGTCAACAGGAGGACACCTAGAGCCACATGGGTGAGGGCAGTCACTTGACGGGGGCTTTGCAAACCATACCCGTATTTGCTGAGGATCGTGACGAGATCGACCGCAGGCTGAATGCTTTCCGCAAGCATAAGCCACCTTCTTTCGACGGATCTTATGATCCCATTGCTGCTGCCAGATGGTTACAGGCGTTGGACAAGATCTTCCGGATCATGCAGTGTACCGATCCGCAGAAGCTGATGTTTGCCACTTATATGCTGGAGGGCGAGGCTCATGAGTGGTGGACCAACATTTCTCACGTCTATGAGATGCAGGGCCGTGTGATGACGTGGCCGTTCTTTGAGGAGTGTTTTCTGGGTCAGTATTTCCCGTATTATGCACAGGAGAGGAAGCAAGGGGAGTTTGACCGTTTGGTTCAGGGCTCATTGTCAGTTGACGAGTACCTGGCCAAGTTTAATGAGCTGGTGATGTTTTCACACTTCAGGATGGCGAGGCCGACTCCTACATTCTTAGCTGCTAAGTTCCGCAGGGGACTTAGTGAGGATATTGCTGGTTACTTAGCTGGGTCTGCTTCCAGGGATTTTGGGACACTAGTCCAGCAGTGTCGTGATATTGAGGACTTCTACAGCACGAGTAAGGCCAAGATTGAGGTGCCACAGGGTACTGGTGGTTCCGCTCCCTGGAGGAACAGGAAGTTTGCAAACAAGGGCAAGGGCAAACAGTTGGCGGCTAAGCAAGCGCCAAACCAGTTTAAAAAGACTTCTACTCAGGGGAACGCAGCTAGACCTCCTGCTCCCAGATGCTCGGGATGCGGGAATTCACATTTTAGGCCGTGTTCTACCGGACAGTTGATATGCTTCTAGTGTGGCAAGGAGGGCCACTACTCCAGAGATTGCCCGACGGCGAGAGTTGCTGCAGTGCAGGCTGTGCCATTGCAGATGGTTCCTACTGGGGCACCAGCCGTGCCACCTACTACGGGGCGTGTGTATACTTTGGATCGTCAGCAGTCGGATAGAGCTCCGAACCTGGTCAGAGGTACTGTTACCATTGGTGGTTCAGCTGTTGATGTATTGTTTGATTCCGGGGCAACGCATTTTTTTGTTGCTACCCCTATTGCTGTGGGGCTTGAGTTGCCCAGTGATGTGCTTTCTCCACCGATGCGGGTGACCACCGCCACCGGAGAAAAATGTTTGACCTCCACTGTTCATCGCGATGTAGCGTTTCAGTGGGATGGCCGTGACTTCTCGGTAGATCTGATAGGATTGCCGATGGCCAACCTTGAGATTATTCTGGGCATGGATTGGTTGTCCAGAAACTGTGCAATGATTGACTTTTGTGCCAAGAAAGTGGTGATGTCTCCGGGTGGGTCCACAGCCAGTTCCTCACCGTTCATTTCAGACCACAAGAGTCTGAAATATTTGTTTGACCAGAAGGAGTTGAACATGAGACAGCGGAGATGGATGGAGTTCTTGAAGGACTACGATTTCGAGCTGAGGTACCATCCTGGCAAGGCCAATGTGGTAGCCGATGCTTTGAGTCGGAAATCCGTGAGCTTATCCAGCTTGATGATGAGCGACTACGAGGTAATCGAAAAGTTCAGAGACTTGAGAGTGAACTCCTTGTTTGAGATGGATGAGCTGATGGAAAAGATTAAAGAGGCGCAAGTGCAAAGAGAGTGCCTTGATTATGTGAAGAACCAGGACGGTGTGTCTTGGAATGAGGATGGATTGCTGCTGTTCCAGAAGAGGATTATTATTCCTCGAGGGCCATTGACAGAAGAGGTTATGGAAGAGGCTCATAAGGGCCGGTTTACTATCCACCCTGGTGCTACGAAAATGTACCAGGACTTAAAAAGAAATTTTTGGTGGCCGGGCATGAAGAAGGACATAGCGGTCTACGTGTCCAAGTGTTTGATATGTCAGAAAGTGAAGATCGAGCACCAGAAACCGTCTGGTAAACTTCAACCTCTTGAGATTCCACAGTGGAAGTGGGAAAGTATTTCCATGGACTTCGTGGTGGGATTGCCTAAGACTCAGGCTGGTTGTGACTCTATCTGGGTCATTGTGGACAGATTGACCAAGTCTGCCCATTTTCTTCCTGTGAAGGTGAGCTTCACTACAGAGCAGTTGGCAAAGCTATATGTCCGCGAGATTGTGAGGCTTCACGGGGTGCCCGAGTGTATCATCAGTGATATGGACCCGAAATTCACATCTCGGTTCTGGGAGGCGCTGCAGGAGGCTTTTGGTACACAGCTGAGATTGAGTACCGCCTATCACCCTCAGACTGACGGACAGACTGAGCGGACCATCCAGACATTGGAGGACATGCTGAGGGCTTGCACGTTGGAACAGGGTTCAGCATGGGATAGGTACCTTCCGTTGGTAGAATTCTCATACAACAACAGTTTTCATGCTAGTCTGGGCATGGCAGCCTACGAGGCGCTGTATGGTAGGAGGTGTCGGACTCCTACTTGCTGGTCCGAGGTTAGAGACAAAGAGCTATTTGGCTTGGACTTTGTCCAAGATACTACCCAGCAGATCCAGATGATCAGGGAAAAGTTGAAGCAGGCGCAGAATCGCCAGAAAAGCTACTATGATGTCAAGCATCGTCCACTGGAGTTCAGTGAAGGTGAGCACGTGTTTGTGAGACTCTCACCTATCACCGGTGTTGGACGGGCACTCGGAGTGAGGAAGTTGAGCCCGCGGTTCATTGGGCCCTACCAGATCCTTGGTAGAGTAGGACCTGTTGCCTATCGACTTGCCTTACCTCCGAACCTAGCCAACATCCACGACGTGTTTCACGTGTCTCAGCTTCGGAGGTACATTGCAGACCCTTCGCACGTGGTGCAGCCGGATGATGTGGAGGTTCGGGAGAACCTAAAGACTCCCGTCGGACCACTCAAGATTCTCGACCGAGGCGAGAAGCAGCTTAGAAGCAAGACCATTCCGATGGTCAAGATGCAGTGGACTGGGCGTAGTCCCGAGGAGTGCACGTGGGAGCGAGAGGATGAGCTTCTCCGGCAATATCGCGACTTCCGAGACAGGTATGTTTCTGATTTTGAGGACAAAATCCTTAAAAAAAGGTGGGGTGAATGTAAGAACCCGCACCGTTAATTAAGGTAATTAGTGAATTAATTATGATAATTAATAAATGATTCCATAATTGACCTTAATAATTATTATTGGGCTTAAATAATTATACCGAGTGAGTAAAAATGCTGAAAGTCGCTTTTCGGAAGAAAAGCGCAGATACCGGTTCTGCTACGCGATATAAATGCGTACCGGAAAAGTATCCCGGCAAATTATAACGAATGCATGATAATTACTAGAATATTATGTAGGACTTGTAAAACAAGTTTCAAGTCAAAATAATGTAATCTGATGCCAGAACTGATACTGGCTATGGAAAAGCGCGTACCGGAAAGGTTCTCCGAAAAATAAAATAAAAATATGAGAAATCTTAGAAAAATGCGTAGGTCTAGATTCCAAAGTTTGGGATCAAGATCTTTTGTGTTGCTATTAAGGCTAATACTGCGCGTTTAAGTGGTTTTGGGCTATAAATACACATAGTATGGGCACAAAACCCTAGGACCAACTTTGCATGTTGGAATAGTGGCTGAGTGAGGACCTTCTTGCTGACCTTGTGCCTTCCTCCATTGCCTTCACCCTTCTCTTCTTGAAAAATCACCAAATGGCCATCCTTTCTATTGGTTCTTCCTTGTAAACATCTTGAGGTGCTGTTAGGTTTAAGGAAGGGCTGGTGTTTCTGAGTTAGTGGGTTGTTCTTGGGTGTTTTGGGTGCTGACTTTGAGGGTTGGTGTGTTGGAACCTTGGTTGAGGCATTTTGTGCTTCAAGTGACCACCTTTGTGAAGAAAGTTCCTTACTTGGGTGGCATTTTCGTGTGTCTGGTTGGTCAGAACTTGAGGGGTCTATTTGGGAGCTCCAAGAGCCATTGTTGCTCTGTTTTAAGCTTTGGTAAGTGCATCAACCTTTGAACTTGTGTTTAGATGCTTAAAAATGGAACCTTGATGCATGTATTGAGCTAAGTTAATAACTTAAGGGTGGGGTAGGTTAAACACACCTAGAAATGCATGTTTAAGTGCCTTTAATCAGTTAAAAAGTTGAACCTATGGATTGGATATTCACGAAATGCAGAAACTGCATTCTGTCATGAGATATCCGGATATTGTCGAGCAGATATCCGGATATCAGTATCTGGATATGGTATCCGGATATTCATATCCGGATATGGGGACAGCAACGAACCTGTTTCGGTAAAAACTCGATATCTTGAGCTATAGAGCTCCAAATCGAGTTCCGTTTGGACCTATGTGTAGCTAACACATAAGGCTATAATCCCGTAAAATCTCGTAGCCATTGGATAAGAGTTTTGATCTCAGTGTTAGTTTAAAGTCGCGTCTTGGTTGCTGGAAATTCAGTTGGCAGCAGTCACTTTGCGAAAATCATAACCGGAGTTATACAACTCCGATTGAGACATAAGATATGTCGTTGGAAAGCTTGTGTGGTCTAGTTTAACATATTAAAATCTCAGAATTGTTGGTAAAGAATTACAACTGCAGTTTTAATAAAATGGAACCTTGGGAGTGATATCTCGCGAAATGCAGAAACTGCATTCTGTCACGAGATATCCGGATATGATATCCGGATATTGGTATCCGGATATGGGCTTGGAGATATCCGGATATGGATATCCGGATATGCCCCTGACATATATCCAGATATTCTGGGTTTTCGAAGAACAGTAAGGTACTGTTCATACACATCGGAGTTATGGGTTTGTGGACCCTATTTTGATGGAGTTGAACTTCTGTAAATACTTAATTAAGTCAGAATCAACGGACTAAGGGCTTGTGGCTTGGTGGGAAGCCTTAAGACGTAAAACATAACAAAGAAACGTAGTCTTTATGTTTATGCGTACGAGCTATGTTATTGATATGATCGCTGGTCTAAATCAGATTGTGATTTCTACTGTGTTGGACCTTGAGCGGTGAGGACTGTAAGAACCCGCACCGTTAATTAAGGTAATTAGTAAGTTAATTATGATAATTAGGAAATAATTCCATAATTGACCTTAATAATTATTAATGGGCTTAGATAATGATACTGAGTGAGTAAAAATGCTGAAAGTCGCTTTTCGGAAGAAAAGCGCAGATACCGGTTCTGCTACTCGGTATAAATGCGTACCGGAAAAGTATCCCGGAAAATTATAACGAATGCATGATAATTACTAGAATATTATGTAGGACATGTAAAACGAGTTTCAAGTCAAAATGACGTAATCTGATGCCAGAACTGATACTGGCTATGGAAAAGCGCGTACCGGAAAGGTGCTCCGAAAAATAAAATAAAAATATGACAAATCTTAGAAAAATGTCTAGGTCTAGAATCCGAAGTTTGAGATCAAGATCTTTTACTTTGCGATTAAGGCTAATACTGTGCGATTAGTGGCTTGTGCCTATAAATAGGCACATTATGAGGGCACAAAACCCTAGGAACACACACCAAAACGTGGAGGCTGTAGCTGAGGGAGGAAAACACTGTTCCATTGACTCTCCTTCACCCTTTGAGCTTCCTTTACTCTTCTTCTTCTTCTTTTGGCCTTGATTATCACCTTTCATGCTTGTTTAAACACTTGTGAGGGTGAGAGTGAGCCTTGAGACTTCATTGTGGCCATCATTCTGAGTTGAGAAAGCTGTGTGTGTGTAGTTAGTGAGCATGAGTTTGGAGCTTTAGTGATGGCTACCTTGTGGTAGTCATTGTGAGCTTCAAAGTGCCTTCTTGTGGTGCAAGAACCCACCTTGAAGTGCCATTTTCGTGCTCATACTTAGGCTGAGTTTGAAGTGTCTTGAGAGGGCTCCAAGAGCACAACTTGCCTCTGTTTTGAGCCTTGGTAAGTTACCTCACCATGATCATGAGTTTATGATGCTTAAAGTTGGTGTCTTGACATGTAAAAAGTTAAAATGAAGTAACCAACACCTAAATGAACTTGTATATGCTTAAAGATGCATGCTTTAACGTGTACATGTATTAAAAGTTGGACCTTTGGGATGGATATTCACGAAATGCAGAAACTGCATTCTGTCGTGAGATATCCGGATATTTGTCGAACAGATATCCGGATATCAGTATCCGGATATGGTATCCGGATATTGATATCCGGATATGGGATCTGGGTATCCGGATATGACATATCCGGATATGTCCAGTGTGATATCCGGATATGGCATATCCGGATATGCCCCTTCTGATATCCGGATATCCTGGGTTCTGCGCAGACAGTAGCTTTACTGTATGAACAGTAAGCTATTGGGTGTGTGTGGACCCTAGTTCAAGGAAGTTGAACTTCTGTAATAAATGGACTAAGTCAGAATCATATGATTAAGGGCTTATGGCTTTGTTGGAAGCCTTAAGACGTAAAACGTAAAGGAAAGGCGTAGTCTTTAAGTTGTATGCATGTTGTGCATTAATATTGACTTGTTAATGGTCCATATCAGATTGTGATACTGCTGTTTGTGGACTTGTGAGTGGTTGGACTCTTGGCTTGGATAGCTAGCTTGCAAGGTAAGCTTTCGTGTCCTCGGTTTAGCCATTTTGATGTTCCACCATGTCCCATGGGGATGGGTTTATGCATGCTGTGTTTCATGCTTTGATTATTTTGGAAATGATGTTGAGCTGTTTATATGTAATGAGCTATTATGATATGCATGTGGTGTCCACCTAGACGGCAATCCTGAGTATGTAGTACATACAAGATGGAGAAGCATGTGGGTGAGGTGCAGGTAGTATCCATGTACTCATGTAGGCATAGACGTATTCCTACATTTCTCTGGCCAGTAGATTTGAAAGCACACATGACATGATTAATTGCTGCATCGCATGATTTTAGAACTTATACTGTAATACTGTTTTTAGAACTTATATTACACATGTAAGTGAGCTTGGGGTGGAGACTCCTTGAGGACCCCTTGTCTTACTGAGATTTCTTGTTAGAGATCTCACCCCACGTTTGGGGACGCTTATTTCAGGATCAGGTAATGTTGAGGGCTCAGGTGGCAGGAGGCCAGAGCTGAGTTGATATTGACGTGCTAGTTGTGGATTGCTGTTTATTTGACTGCTGTTAAGTTTTATGCTTTATTTATGATAAGTTATGTTGAGACTATTTGTGGGCATTGTTGCCTTATTTGGTGAGCATGGGGTTTGTCCATGCCACAAGATTGTTATCGCCTTTTTATGTTAATGTTGTAACTAAAGTATCAGGATTTTGACCCAGGCTACTTGAGTAGACCTGTGGCTTTAGATACTCATTTATATTTATGTACGAGGTATTCAGTTAGTTGTCTTGCAATTTACATACAGGCAGTATTTTTATGAAAATGATTAAGTAATCAAGTTGGTTAAGTTAATGACGTCATAATTGAATTAAAGAAAAAGTTATTCCGCATTTTAATTAAGCGTGGCTTAATACGATAGTGTGTTAACAATCCGGGTTAACACGGGCTGTTACATTTTATGGTATCAGAGAACTTTCTAGGGAAAAGCCTGTATGTATTGCAATAACTTAGGATGTGTCGTTGCGTGTCTACTCTGTGTTCTCTCTAACTGGTGTGTGTTACGATGATGCATATGTGACCACATGGCGTGGGCCTGATCAACTCATTCTTTGTGTAACTTGTGCAGAGTCATGGTGCCACCGAGGAGGAACACAAGTACGAGCGAGGATCAGACGGATCCTGTCCGGGCTGCATTAGCTGAGATGCAGGCGGCCCGACTAGCCGACCAGGAAGCCACGAGGCTGGCGAACCGGGCGATGCTGGACACTATTCGAGATGCGAACCGGCAAACCACGGCTGAGGTTCTGGAGGAGAACCGGATGGCCAACATGACGATGATGAGGGTCATGTTGGAGGAGTTGAGGGCTGGTCCTGCTGCGGGCCAGGGTCCTCCACCACCTCCACCGCCGCCACCGCCTCCACCTCCGCCTAGTCAACAGGAGGACACCCAGAGCCAGATGGGTGAGGGTAGTCACTTGACGGGGGCTATGCAGACTATCCCCGTACTTGCTGAGGATCGTGACGAGATCGATCGCCGGCTGAATGCTTTCCGCAAGCATAAGCCACCTACCTTCGACGGATCGTATGATCCCATTGCTGCTGCCAGATGGCTACAGGCGCTGGACAAGATTTTCCGGATCATGCAGTGCACCGATCCGCAGAAGCTGTTATTCGCCACGTACATGCTGGAGGGCGAGGCCCATGAGTGGTGGACCAACCTTTCTCAGGTCTACGAGATGCAGGGTCATGTGATGACGTGGCCATTCTTCGAGGAGAGTTTCTTAGGCCAGTATTTTCCTTACGACTCTCAGGAGAGGAAGCAGGGAGAGTTTGACCGATTGGTACAGGGCTCGTTGTCTGTCGACGAGTACCTGGCCAAGTTTAATGAACTGGTCAAGTTCTCTCATTTCCGCATGGCGAGACCGACTCCCATTTTTCTGGCGGCCAAGTTCCGGAGGGGACTTAATGAGGATATTGCTGGACATCTCGCTGGTTCTGCTTCGAGAGACTTCGAAGCGTTGGTGCAGCAGTGCCGCGACATCGAGGACTACTGCCGGGCGAGTCAGGCCAAGAGGGCCAAGGTTGAGGTGCCGCAGAGCGTTGGTGGTTCTACTCCCTGGAAGAACAAGAATTTTGCCAACAAGGGCAAGGGCAAACCGTTGGCGGCTAAGCAAGCGCCAAACCAGTTCAGAAAGACTGCCGCTCCGGGGAACGCCGCTAGACCTCCTGCTCCCAGATGCTCTGGATGCGGGAAGTCACATTTTGGACCGTGTTCTACCGGGCAACTGATTTGCTTCCAGTGTGGCAAGGAGGGCCACTATTCCAGAGATTGCCCGACGGCGAGAGTTGCTGCAGTGCAGGCTGTGCCATTGCAGATGGTTCCTACTGGGGCACCAGCCGTGCCACCTACTACCGGACGAGTCTACACACTTGATCGTCAGCAGTCGGACAGAGCTCCGAACCTGGTCAGAGGTACTGTTACCATTGGTGGATCAACTATTGATGTATTGTTTGATTCCGGGGCAACGCACTCTTTTGTTGCTACCCCTATTGCTGTGGGGCTTGAGTTGCCTAGTGATGTGCTTTCTCCACCGATGCGGGTTACCACCGGCACCGGAGAAAAATGTTTGACCTCCACTGTTCATCGCGATGTAGCGTTTCAGTGGGATGGCCGTGATTTCTCGGTAGATCTGATAGAATTACCGATGGCCAACCTTCAGATTATTTTGGGCATGGATTGGTTGTCAAGAAACTGTGCAATGTTTGATTGCTGTGCCAAGAAAGTGGTGATGTCTCCGGGTGGGTCCACAGCCAGTTCCTCACCGTTCATTTCAGTCCTGCAGGCGAGGAGGGCCTTGAGAGCATGGGCATTTGGCTATGTCATGTTGGGAGGTTTGGTGAGTGGGACACAGGAGGATCTCACAGGCATTCCTGTGGTGAAGGAATTCCTCGAGGTGTTTCCTGAGGAGATTCCTGAGTTTCCACCACAGAGGGAGATAGAGTTCTCCATTGACTTATTGCCTGGTGTGGGGCCTATCTCGTTGGCTCCATACCGGTTGTCGCCACCAGAGTTGGCGGAGCTGAAGAAGCATATCGAGGAGCTTTCAGCGAAAGACTTTATGCGGCCGAGTGTGTCTCCCTGGGGAGCACCGGTCATTTTTGTGAAAAAGAAAGATGGGACCATGCGGTTGTGCACCGACTACAGACAGTTGAACAAGGTGACAATCAAGAACAAGTACCCTCTTCCACGCATAGATGATTTGCTGGATCAGCTCAGGGGTGCTTGCGTGTATTCCAAGATTGATCTCCGGTCCGGTTATCACCAGATACGGGTAAAGCCGGAGGATGTCCCAAAGACAGCGTTTCGCTCGAGGTACGGGCACTACGAGTACATGGTGATCCCGTTTGGACTCACCAATGCACCCGCAGTGTTTATGGACTACATGAACAGGATTTTCCAGCCGCACCTGGATCAGTTTGTGATCGTCTTCATTGACGACATCTTGATCTACTCCAAGACGGAGGAGGAGCATACTGAGCACTTGAAGATAGTTTTGCAAGTGCTAAAAGAGAAAAAGCTATATGCTAAGCCGTCAAAATGTGAGTTTTGGCTCAAGGCGGTGAAATTTCTGGGTCATGTGATTTCAGCTAATGGAGTCGCAGTTGATCCTAACAAGATTGAGGCCGTGATGGACTGGGAGAGGCCCAAGACGGTTACAGAAGTGAGAAGCTTCCTGGGTTTGGCAGGTTACTATCGGAGGTTCATAGAAGGATTCTCCAAGATGGTGCTACCAATGACTCGCCTTACCCGAAAGGAGACTCCATTCGTGTGGACACATGAGTGTGAGGAGTGTTTCCAGGAGTTGAAGGAGAGACTGACTACTGCTCCAGTGTTAGTTCTTCCTGATCCTGCGGAGCAATTCGAATTATACTGCGATGCCTCTGGTAAAGGACTTGGCTGTGTGCTGATGCAGAAAGGTAAAGCGGTTGCTTATGCTTGAAGACAGTTGAAACCTCATGAGGAGAACTACCCGACTCACGACTTGGAGTTGGCAGCCATTGTTTTTGCTTTCAAGATTTGGAGGCATTACCTGTTTGGCATGAAGTTTGCTGTGTTCAGCGATCACAAGAGCCTGAAGTATCTGTTCGACCAGAAGGAGTTGAACATGAGACAGCGAAGATGGATGGAGTTCTTGAAGGACTACGACTTTGAGTTGAGGTACCATCCCGGCAAGGCCAATGTGGTGGCCGATGCTTTGAGTCGGAAATCCGTGAGCTTATCCAGCTTAATGATGAACGACTACGAGGTGATCGAGAAGTTCAGAGACTTGAGAGTGAACTCCTTGTTTGGAGGCGCACTGCTTGAGATGGAAACAACAGAAGTGATAAATGAGCTGATGGAAAAGATTAAAGAGGCGCAAGTGCAAAGAGAGTGCCTTGATTATGTGAAGAACCAGGACGGTGTGTCTTGGAATGAGGATGGATTGCTGCTGTTCCAGAAGAGGATTATTATTCCTCGAGGGCCATTGACAGAAGAGGTTATGGAAGAGGCTCATAAGGGCCGGTTCACTATCCACCCTGGTGCTACAAAAATGTACCAGGACCTAAAAAGAAACTTTTGGTGGCCGGGCATGAAGAAGGACATAGCGGTCTACGTGTCCAAATGCCTTATTTGTCAGAAGGTGAAGATCGAGCACCAGAAACCGTCTGGTAAACTTCAACCTCTGGAGATTCCACAGTGGAAGTGGGAGAGTATTTCTGTAAGAACCCGCACCGCTAATTAAGGTAATTAGTAAATTAATTATGATAATTAGGAAATAATTCCATAATTGACCCTAATAATTATTAATGGGCTTAGATAATTATATTGAGTGAGTAAAAATGCTGAAAGTCGCTTTTCGGAAGAAAAGCGCAGATACCGGTTCTGCTACTCGGTATAAATGCGTACCGGAAAAGTATCCCGGAAAATTATAACGAATGCATGATAATTACTAGAATATTATGTAGGACTTGTAAAACAAGTTTCAAGTCAAAATGACGTAATCTGATGTCTGAACTGATACTGGCTATGGAAAAGCGAGTACCGGAAAGGTGCTCCGAAAAATAAAATAAAAATATGACAAATCTTAGAAAAATGCGTAGGTCTAGAATCCGAAGTTTGAGATCAAGATCTTTTACTTTGCGATTAAGGCTAATACTGCGCGATTAGTGGCTTTGCCTATATATAGACCCATTGAGGGCACAAAACCCTAGGTCTAAATTCTTCTTCACGTGAGTGTGGGCTGCAGCTTGTGTCTTGCATGCAGCCACCCTCTTCCTTGCTTGGTTGCCACCAAGTTTTCATCTTTTCTTCTTCTTTCACACTCAAACACTTGGGGAGGGTGAGAGTTAACCTTGGGGCTGCATTGTGGCCATCATTCTGAGTTGAGAAAGCTGTGTGTGTGTAGTTAGTGAGCATGAGTTTGGAGCTTTAGTGATGGCTACCTTGTGGTAGTCATTGTGAGCTTCAAAGTGCCTTCTTGTGGTGCAAGAACCCATCTTGAAGTGCCATTTTCGTGCTCCTACATAGGCTGAGTTTGAGGAACCTTGGGAGAGCTCCAAGAGCACAACTTGCCTCTGTTTTGAGCTTTGGTAAGTTACCTCACCATGATCATGAGTTTATCTTGCTTAAAGTTGGTGTCTTGGCATGTAAAAAGTTAAAATGAAGTAACCAACACCTAAATGAACTTGTATATGCTTAAAGATGCATGCTTTAACGTGTACATGTGTTAAAAGTTGGATCTTTGGGATGGATATTCACGAAATGCAGAAACTGCATTCTGTCGTGAGATATCCGGATATTTGTCGAACAGATATCCGGATATCAGTATCCGGATATGGTATCCGGATATTGATATCCGGATATGGGATCTGGGTATCCGGATATGACATATCCGGATATGTCCAGTGTGATATCCGGATATGGCATATCCGGATATACCCCTTCTGATATCCGGATATCCTGGGTTCTGCGCAGACAGTAGCTGTACTGTATGAACAGTAAGCTATTGGGTGTGTGTGGACCCTAGTTTACGGAAGTTGAACTTCTGTAATTAATGAACTAAGTCAGAATCACATGATTAAGGGCTTATGGCTTTGTTGGAAGCCTTGAGACGTAAAACGTAAAGGAAAGGCGTAGTCTTTAAGTTGTATGCTTGTGATCCATTAATATTGACTTGTTAATGGTCCATATCAGATTGTGATACTGCTGTTTGTGGACTAGTGAGTGGTTGGACTCTTGGCTTGGATAGCTAGCTTGCAAGGTAAGCTTTCGTGTCCTCGGTTTAGCCATTTTGATGTTCCACCATGTCCCATGGGGATGGGTTTATGCATGCTGTGTTACATGCTTTGATTATTTTGGAAATGCTGTTGAGCTGTTTATATGTAATGAGCTATTATGATATGCATGTGGTGTCCACCTAGACGGCAATCCTGAGTATGTAGTACATACAAGATGGAGAAGCATGTGGGTGAGGTGCAGGTAGTATCCATGTACTCATGTAGGCATAGACGTATTCCTACATTTCTCTGGCCAGTAGATTTGAAAGCACACATGACATGATTAATTGCTGCATCGCATGATTTTAGAACTTATACTGTAATACTGTTTTTAGAACTTATATTACACATGTAAGTGAGCTTGGGGTGGAGACTCCTTGAGGACCCCTTGTCTTACTGAGATTTCTTGTTAGAGATCTCACCCCACGTTTGGGGACGCTTATTTCAGGATCAGGTAATGTTGAGGGCTCAGGTGGCAGGAGGCCAGAGCTGAGTTGATATTGACGTGCTGGTTGTGGATTGCTGTTTATTTGACTGCCGTTATGTTTTATGCTTTATTTATGTTAAGTTATGTTGAGACTATTTGTGGGCATTGTTGCCTTATTTGGTGAGCATGGGGTTTGTCCATGCCACATGATTGTTATCGTCTTTTTATGTTAATGTTGTAATTAAAGTATCAGGATTTTGACCTAGGCTACTTGTGTAGACCTGTGGCTTTAGATACTCACATTATATTTATGTACGAGGTATTCAGTTAGATGTCTTGCAATTTACATACAGGCAGTATTTTTATGATAAATGATTAAGTAATCAAGTTGGTTAAGATAATGACGTCATAACTGAATTAAAGAAAAAAAGTTATTCCGCATTTTAATTAAGCGTGGCTTAATACGATAGTGTGTTAACAATCCGGGTTAACACGGGCTGTTACATTTTATGGTATCAGAGCACTTTCTAGGGAAAAGCCTGTATGTATTGCAATAACTTAGGATGAGTCGTTGCGTGTCTACTTTGCGTTCTCTCTGACTGGTGTGCGTTATGATAATGCATATGTGACCACATGGCGTGGGCCTGATCAACTCATTCTTTGTGTAACTTGTGCAGAGTCATGGTATCACCGAGGAGGAACACGAGTATGAGCGAGGATCAGACGGATCCTGTCCTGGCTGCATTAGCTGAGATGCAGGCGGCCCGACTAGCCGACCAGGAAGCCACGAGGCTGGCAAACCGGGCAATGCTGGACGCTATTCGAGATGCGAACCGGCAAACCACGGCAGAGGTTCTGGAGGAGAACCGGATGACCAACATGACGATGATGAGGGTCATGTTGGAGGAGTTGAGGGCTGGTCCTGCTGCGGGCCAGGGTCCTCCACCACCTCCACCGCCGCCACCGCCTCCACCTCTGCCTAGTCAACAGGAGGACACCCAGAGCCAGATGGGTGAGGGTAGTCATTTGACGGGGGCTATGCAGACTATCCCCGTACTTGCTGAGGATCGTGACGAGATCGATCGCCGGCTGAATGCTTTCCGTAAGCATAAGCCACCTACCTTCGACGGATCGTATGATCCCATTGCTGCTGCCAGATGGCTACAGGCGCTGGACAAAATTTTCCGGATCATGCAATGCACCGATCCGCAGAAGCTGCTGTTCGCCACGTACATGCTGGAGGGCGAGGCCCATGAGTGGTGGACCAACCTATCTCAGGTCTACGAGATGCAGGGTCATGTGATGACGTGGCCATTCTTCGAGGAGAGCTTCCTGGGTCAGTACTTCCCTCATGACTCACAGGAGAGGAAGCAGGGGGAGTTTGACCGGTTGGAACAGGGCTCATTGTCTATTGACGAGTACCTGGCCAAGTTTAATGAGCTGGTCAAGTTCTCTCATTTCCGCATGGCGAGACCGACTCCTATTTTTCTGGCGGCCAAGTTCCGGAGGGGACTAAATGAGGATATTGCTGGACATCTCGCCGGTTCTGCTTCGAGAGACTTCGGAGCGTTGGTGCAGCAGTGCCGCGACATCGAGGACTACTGTCGGGCGAGTCAGGTCAAGAGGGCCAAGGTTGAGGTGCCGCAGAGCGCTGGTGGTTCCACTCCCTGGAAGAACAAGAATTTCGCCAACAAGGGCAAGGGCAAACCGTTGGCGGCTAAGCAAGCGCCGAATCAGTTCAGAAAGACTGCTGCTCCGGGGAACGCCGCTAGACCTCCTGCTCCCAGATGTTCGGGATGTGGGAAGTCACATTTCGGGCCGTGTTCTACCAGACAGTTGATATGCTTCCAGTGTGGCAAGGAGGGCCACTACTCCAGAGATTGCCCATCGGCGAGAGTTGCTGCAGTGCAGGCTGTGCCGATGCAGATGGTTCCTACTGGGGCGCCAGCCGTGCCACCTACTACTGGGCGTGTGTATACGTTGGATCGTCAGCAGTCGGACAGAGCTCCGAACCTGGTCAGAGGTACTGTTACCATTGGTGGATCAACTGTTGATGTTTTGTTTGATTCCGGGGCAACGCACTCTTTTGTTGCTACCCCTATTGCTGTGGGGCTTGAGTTGCCCAGTGATGTGCTTTCTCCACCGATGCGGGTTACCACCGCCACCGGAGAAAAATGTTTGACCTCCACTGTTCATCGCGATGTAGCGTTTCAGTGGGATGGCCGTGATTTCTCGGTAGATCTGATAGGATTACCGATGGCCAACCTTCAGATTATTTTGGGCATGGATTGGTTGTCCAGAAACTGTGCAATGATTGACTTTTGTGCCAAGAAAGTGGTGATGTCTCCGGGTGGGTCCACAGCCAGTTCCTCACCGTTCATTTCAGTCCTGCAGGCGAGGAGGGCCTTGAGAGCAGGGGCATTTGGCTATGTCATGTTGGGAGGTTTGGTGAGTGGGACACAGGAGGATCTCACTGGCATTCCTGTGGTGAAGGAGTTCCTCGAGGTGTTTCCTGAGGAGATTCCTGAGTTTCCACCACAGAGGGAGATAGAGTTCTCCATCGACCTATTGCCTGGTGTGGGGCCTATATCGTTGGCTCCATACCGGATGTCGCCACCAGAGTTGGCGGAGCTGAAGAAGCATATCGAGGAGCTTTCAGCAAAAGACTTTATTCGGCCGAGTGTGTCTCCCTGGGGAGCACCGGTCATTTTTGTGAAAAAGAAGGATGGGACCATGCGGTTGTGCACCGACTACAGACAGTTGAACAAGGTGACAATCAAGAACAAGTACCCTCTTCCACGCATTGATGATTTGCTGGATCAGCTCAGGGGTGCTTGTGTGTATTCCAAGATTGATCTCCGGTCCGGTTATCATCAGATACGGGTAAAGCCGGAGGATGTCCCAAAGACTGCGTTTCGCTCGAGGTACGGGCACTACGAGTACTTGGTGATCCCATTTGGACTCACCAATGCACCCGCAGTGTTCATGGACTACATGAACAGGATCTTCCAGCCGTACCTGGATCAGTTTGTGATCGTCTTCATTGACGACATCTTGATCTACTCCAAGACGGAGGAGGAGCATACTGAGCACTTGAAGATAGTTTTGCAAGTGCTAAAGGAGAAAAAGCTATATGCTAAGCCGTCGAAATGCGAGTTTTGGCTCAAGGCGGTGAAATTTCTGGGTCATGTAATTTCTGCTAATGGAGTTGTAGTTGATCCTAACAAGATTGAGGCCGTGATGGATTGGGAGAGGCCTAAGACGGTTACAGAAGTGAGAAGCTTCCTGGGTTTGGCAGGCTACTATCGGAGGTTCATAGAGGGATTCTCCAAGATGGTGCTACCAATGACTCTCCTTACCCGAAAGGAGACTCCATTCGTGTGGACACATGAGTGTGAGGAGTGTTTCTAGGAGTTGAAGGAGAGACTGACTACTGCTCCTGTGTTAGTCCTTCCTGATCCTGCGGAGCAATTCGAGTTATACTGCGATGCTTCTGGTAAAGGACTTGGCTGTGTGCTGATGCAGAAAGGGAAAGCGGTTGCTTACGCTTCAAGACAGTTGAAACCTCATGAGGAGAACTACCCGACTCACGACTTGGAGTTGGCAGCCATTGTTTTTGCTTTCAAGATTTGGAGGCATTACCTGTTTGGCATGAAGTTTGCTGTATTCAGTGATCACAAGAGCCTGAAGTATCTGTTTGACCAGAAGGAGTTGAACATGAGACAACGAAGATGGATGGAGTTCTTGAAGGACTACGACTTTGAGTTGAGGTATCACCCTGGCAAGGCCAATGTGGTAGCCGATGCTTTGAGTCAGAAATCCGTGAGCTTATCTAGCTTAATGATGAACGACTACGAGGTGATCGAGAAGTTCAGAGACTTGAGAGTGAACTCCTTGTTTGGGGGTGCACTACTTGAGATGGAGACAGCAGAAGTGATTAATGAGCTGATGGAAAAGATCAAAGAGGCGCAAGTGCAGAGAGAGTGTCTGGATTATGTGAAAAACCAGGACGGTGTGTCTTGGAACGATGATGGTTTGCTGCTGTTC
>JAVKPL010004369.1:0-22366 GCA_032173675.1 Gastrolobium villosum
GCACAGAAGGGTCGTCTACTGCAAAAAGACCCCGCACAAATTTTGATCCCAGAAGATTTCTGTCCGCTGAAAAGCAGGACGTTTATGACACTAAACTGCTGAATAAAAATGTAATCAAAGAAAGGGGATTCGATTTGGGGAGTCTCCTACTTTTTGATAATATTTATTCGGTGGTTCAAAGGAGACACTGGAGGACATTGGTCACCTTTCCACAAGATAGTTCTGGCCGCATTCTCAGAGAATTTCTGGCCAATGCTGATAAGAACATGGTCGAAGGAGTTGGGTGAGAGGGAAGGAGGTGCCATTTGATGCTGCAACAATTGAAGAATTCCTCCAGACTTCGTATGACCCTACGGCTGAGTGCGAGTTTGCCCGACTATTCAATCTGATGCAGCCGACAGAAGGGTATTATCGGGAAGAAATGCCCCTCATAGCTGATGAAGTTCGGGAAAAGATCACCAGTCCATTCTCTGAATGGAAATTTAGGCCGGGTCTCACAAATGTACCCGAAAAATTTACTAGGCTCAGCCTTACTGGTGAGGCTATCAGCTGGCACACTTTTGTGAATGCAACCGTTATCCCTTCTACGAACAAAAGTGATGTTAATGTCGAGAGGGCTGTGCTATATTATGTGCTGATGGGGGACAAAAATCTGAATATTGCTGCCATTTTATCTGACAGGATTGTCCACATGATTACCCAGAGCAAGGAAAATAATCTATTGGCTCACAGTTCTTTAATCTCCAATCTGTGTATTAAAGCTGGGGTTGAAATTCCTGCTAATGAGCCATTGGATGTAAAGGCTGAAAAGCCTATGACAAAGACTGCCTTGGAAGGTTATTACAAGGAATCCGAAAAACATGCAGCATGGCTTCTCAATAGCCAGGGAAATCCTATACCTCCTCCAGAGCCACAGGATCCGCCAGTACCTCAGGCACCTCCAGCAGCCCAGACATCAGCAGCATCATCATCTGCTCGCCAGCCACTTTATGAGGATTCTCCGATCATACTCGAGATGCATGCCATGATGAAGGCCATGTGCTTGAAGATGGGGATTGATCCAGCAGATCCTCCTAGCTCTTTCCAGCAGTATACTATGGAGGAGTGATCATTGGCTGTTGTTACTTTTAATTATTTTCGGACATTGTTAATTTTCGTGTTTTGTTTTAAATGACCAATAGGATTTTGTTAGGGTCAAGTACTTTTTGGATATGAAAATCTCAGGGTCTTTCTCACTGTTTTGCTGATATATTATTGTTAATGATGTGTGCTTTAATTGCGCAGCCGTTCTTATCGATTGAACTTAGTTATTGCTGGGGACAGCAATTTCTAAAATCTGGGAATGGTGGATGACCTTGCCCACCTGTTCTTGCACTTTAGCTGCAATTGTGGAACCACACTTCATTTCAGGGGAGATATTCGAACCAACTTACATTTTCAGTTGAAATATCTGTCTTAGCTTAAGCAATTTTAAAAATTCAGCAAAATTTTTTGAAATATGCCTGTATGTATGTTGTTTGGAATATGCCTATTGATAATCTCAGATTTAGATGTTGCTTCCTTAAACAAATGATTGAATTCATCTTAGGAAGTACATTAAGCTTTGAAAGTTTTGGCATGATGTCACTTGGCATGAGTAGAGATTAGAATTGTTCGTCTGTCTGAAATTATGTGCTAAGATTGATGATATGCCTGATATCTCTGTGAATTCTAGTCTGAAATCATAGCCTTGAGGTTTGAGCCTAGACAGTAAAATTTTTCTGAGAGGCCTCACTGTACTGACACTCTAGAACTTGGTTTGTTTCTCTACAAGGCATGCATTTTAACTGATATGATAAGGCAATTTGTTCTTGATAGCTCTGGCCATAAAGCTCACCTGTATAATTAATCTTCCATTGTTATCCCTTTGAGGTTTGAACCTATTCATTGGTGATTACCAAATTGTTGCTTAACCTATCCATGATGAACTTACCCTAAGTGAGATTGAACTACTGATTTTTCTCAAAAAGAGAGAAAATATCTAAGGTAAGCTCCACTACACTAAGCAGATTGAAAAGGGAAAAGAAAGAAAGAAAAAAAAAAAAAAAAAGAGAAAGAAAAAGGAAAAAGAAAAACATGCGGGTGAAGCAGTGTGAATAAATTGGTCAAACATAGGAATTGACTTCCCGAAATTCTGTGGGCAAGTTAGTGGAGCAAAATTGATAAGTTCTCAGTGTCAATCTCATAGCATTTGAAGCCACTCTCCATACAAAATTCCTACCTTAGCCAGGCCAAATTAAAACCATTGAAAGTCCTTTGATCAGTTAAATGCATGTGTTTGAATCCTTCAATTTTAAGGATATTGAGAATATGATCAAGCCTATGGTAGTGTTTCAGCTGTGATGGTTATGTATGTCTGACACCCTAAAAACACAAGAGTGAGAGTGATATAGTTTGTCTTGGTGAGGGATGTTCAGATTACATTCATGAAATTGCAGAGAATTGATGGCATCATCAGAATTCTTGCAGAATTCAGTCAGGCATGACATAATGGTTTCTTCAAGTGTTTGGTTGATATTGTGTTGAAACACTGCTGTACGAAGTTCTAAGTTTGAATCAGTTTATTGCTGAGGACAGCAATGTTTAAATCTGGGAATTGTTTGATATGCTCCCAGCATATATACTTTTATAGATCAAAAACAGCAGGAAATCAGATCTAAAACTGTATATAAAAGTGTATATGTGGTGAAATTATTGAATAAAATTGTCAGACACTCTCTCACTCAAATTCTTCATGTTTACAGGAGGAAAATAACAAATAAAGGAGTAAGGAGAAGAATCAGACAGAAGCCCCACGCTCCAAGCGTAGGAATCCACGCTTGAAGCGTGGAGGAGACTTCAGAACAGTGAGTCCACGCTGCAAGCGTGGAACTCCACGCTTGGAGCGTGGAAAAAGCAAAAATGGCAGAAGCTCCACGCTTGGAGCGTGGATCCTGCGCTCCAAGCGTGGGATTGAGAGAGACAGCTGTCAGTTGCGAGAAAAGGAGGATTTTCAGGTTATAAAAAGGGCATAAGGCAACCCTAGGAGACACATCTGATATTCTACACAACTGAGATCATTCGGAGGCGGAAGTTCTGAGAAAGATCTCTTCTTCTACCTTTCTGTAGTTCTTCTAGTTTTTGTTTTTCATTTGAATATTGGATTCTAGCCATGATAATGGTTGGCTAGAACCTTTTTGCTGTAGTTAGGGTCACGAACCCTTGTGAACCCCTGATACAATGGATTGAGTTTTTATGAATATATTTATCTTTTGAATTTCGTTCTATTCTGTTCGTATTGTTATTGTTATTATTAGATCCGATCAATCTAGTAAGTAATAATAAATCTGAGGATTAGGGCCAACAAGAGGGATCTGAGGTCTTTAATCCGGAAAGGGGATAGAACGACGGTATGAACATGATCTAGACATAGACATGATTCATATTGTAGATGTTTCAATTATCGATCGTTATGCTTAATCTCATATAGGGCACCTCAAGGAATTAGGGTTCTATATGAGATTAAAGGGTTAATTACTCAAGGGATTGAGAATTAACTATTGATACTTTTATCTGATAATTATCTAAGTTCACGATTTATATATGAATACTTAACTTAATCCAGAGTAAAAGGTGGGGATCATTGGTGAGTGTTCCCTACTACAGCGCTTTTCTCATATATTTTAAACCCTTATTTCAATTCTTTTTCAAAAAGAACCAAAAACAAGTCTTTTAAATTTACAAATCAAATTTCCACACAATCCATCCTGACATTCGTGTCAAAACCCTTTTGAAATATTTAATCTTAAAAGAAAAAGTTTTAATTGATTTAAACACACTCTCTGTGGATACGAACTGTGAATTATCACTGTATTACTTGCGCGATTCGGTACACTTGCCGATCCACGCCATAAAGTTCGCTTGATGGAGAAAGGTTTCACTCAGGTGTTTGGACTGGAATATGGTGACACTTTTTCCTCTGTGGCGATGATGTTTTTTATTCACCTCTTTATTGCCATGGCTGCTATCCGTAACTGGCCTCTATATTAACTTATATTAAAAATGTTTTTCTTCATGGTGATCTTGCGGAGAAAGTTTATATGGAGCAACCTCTTGGGTTTGTTACTCAGGGGGAGTCGGGTCTTGTTTGTCGTCTCCATAAGTCTCTATATAGTCTCAAGCAATCTCCACGAGCTTGGTAAATACATATAGTAGAAGTAGTATAGACTTAGTCCCACATCATGTATTTCAGGTTATATATACTCAGTAGTTCTATATATAATATAGCCTCCGCTTGTTGTTATGACACACGGATTTATTCGAATGTTCCTTTCATCTCTTGTTACTTTACATGTAAAGAACCAATTAGGTGAGGTTACATTTAATAGTTTTATATTTCTCAAACACACCCTCTCACACGAGAGCCCATTGGGCTTGACGGGTGGATAATGCATCAAGCCCAATCTACCTATGTTAAGAAACTCCACAATATTTAATTATTAGAATGAGGGCGGTGAGGATTGAACCAGTGACACCGAGGCTCTGATACCATGTACAGAACCAATTTAACTAAAAAGTTTAAGCCATTGGGTGAGGTTACATTTAATGGTTTTATATTTCTCAAACATTGTTACTTTACAAGTTCGATGTGTAGTGAATGATGCATTGAAATGGATTACCTGCAAACTAGAATAGATGGCAAGCTCCAGCTTGTAAGGTCTCGCAAGATTACGGGACCCAACCGGTAAAACAACCACCCAACTGCAAGAAATTAATCAATAACAGGCATAAGCATAATCAAAAAGATCTTACACTAAATGTTTCTCCCTAGGAGAAAAAGTTTCATTTTCCAATCGTGTGAATACAAGCCCCACACATCGATCAATATAGCTAGAAGAACAACCAACAATAAAATAGCAAAGCAGAAGTTAATGAGATGCTCGAAATAATATTTCTCATGATACCCACACTTTTCTGGAAACCAACTGAGGAGCTATTACTTCTAGGAATCCAGGTCCATGAAATTCCCATAGCCAACCCGAGAACAAACATAGATGACTCTGCAAAACCATAATCATTTGAAGAACTTTTATGCTTCCTTCAGGTATATGATCAAGAGCATTCAACTTCAGGTAGCATGTACACAATGATACTACATTACTAAGTTTGAACAAACCTCAATCGTACGAACAACTTTGCTGTGCCCTTTGGCCCTAGCAATGTCAAGAGCAGTTTGGCAATCATCATTCATGACCAAAGGATTGGCTGGAAAGTTTAAACAGTAAACCCCATATAAATGTACTGACAATTGAGTATTTTAAACAATATTTGTTGAAATTATTAAAATCCAAATCAACCGTGACAGTAAAATATTTGATAATATGTTGACACTTGACCATACCTCCATGCGAAAGAAGTAACTTAACAATACTTTCAAGGCCCCTTTTAGCTGCATGATGCAAAGGAGTCCCACCATGACAACCTAAATAATAGTTGATACAAACGAATGAAGCAAGAGCAAAGCATAAATCGAGTTCATTTATAACTATAATACTTGTTATAAAAATTAAGGATGGCTACTTAAAATTAAACAACAACTTCAAATGAATTAAATGCAGAGAGAAAACACCATCTAAACTAAGGAATCTACATGCTATGCAAAGATCTAAACTAGGCAACTTTCAGAGAGTAGGTAATTTTGATGTAACCACCAGTTTTTATCCAAAGGTTACCATAACATCCCTTTTCCTTAGTGTTATAATCATTGATACCAATCAATATAGTTTCCAATAACATAATCAATGAAATTAATAAACCATAAAGAGATCAATACCCGGACGATATGCATTGATATTGGCTCCAAGTTCAATCAAAGTTCTAGCAACATCATAATGCTCAGGATTCATACAAGCAACAATCAAGGGTGTCTTTCGTTCTCTGTCCATCCACTGCATCAAAATCAACAAAAATCATCACTATCAGCAACAAAATCTCGTCGATCCAAAGCCATTAGCAGCCCAATTAACCACTACCCATGATTAAAAATCACATTTTTCTTGAAGTGTTAACACTGTTTCTTTACCTCCAGGCGTGCACCTTCCCTTAGAAGGGCTTTGATTCCTTCCGTGTTGCCATAGCTGACTTGCTGGTAGAGAAGCTCGCTTTTGGATTGCCCTTGCCCCATCAAAGTTTACTGTTGTGTGTATTTTGCGAGAATTCTGAAGTGGGTTTCTTGTTTCAGGACAAGGGAAATAGGATTTCAGTTCAATCAGGGCGTTTTCCGGGAAAATTTGAAACTTTCCGGGAAAATGTAGAGCAGAAGGAAAGCCAGTGAAAAGAGGATGATGGGGGCGATAAGGGCAAAATGGAACGAAATCATATTAAATTATTCACAACGATAATAATATTGTTATGCACAAGGAACTGTGATTAAGCGATTAATGATGGATTTCTTGAGAACTAAAAAAAATGGATGTGCCCTCAACTCTCCACTCCACCGAAAGTTAGTTCCGCTCAAGCCTCATTCGTTATTACTTGAAGGAGTTAAGTTAGTTTGGTTAAAGAAGTTTTTAATTAGAAGTTTGTTAAGAGATTTTTTTATTATTTTTTAAAAAAATAGTTATTGTTTCCATTTATAATGCAACATGATACAAAAAAAGAAAAAAATCAAGGCACGCAAAACGAATCTCTATAATATTATACAATCACTTTTCCTATAACATAACTCTTATAAAACCCTTTATTTTAATCAAATATGTTATTCATAAGATTTTTCTCTTATTTATTAAAGGGTAAAGTGTGTCATTTTGAAGGATGTAAAGTTGTGTCATTTTAAGTGAGAAAAAGAGATAGATAAAAAGTGAGAGAGTGGACAAAAAAAATGTGGATCTCACCTCTTTGTAATAGTGAAATGATATAAGTTATGTCATTTAAAAGGATAAACATTTTTTCCTTTATTAAATGATACTAATGTAACTCTATGAAGCATCGACACTTCAAAAACCCTGACGTGTTGTGTCTGACACTTCCCGACACTCTCACACTCCGACACTTCCCGCACTCCAATACGCGTTATAGAAATTTAAAAAAAGGTTCAAAGGTTGCGTTGCGTTGAGTTTTTAGTTCCAACTATTATATTCGTTGGATTCCGAATACTATTTTATTCAATTTAATATAAATATTTGGAATATCTTCTGTTTCTTTGCAAAATTTATGAATATTATAAGTTTAGATTCAATTTTTTGTTAAATTATTGAATATTAAATATAATATACATTACATAAATTAAAAATATCATTTAATATCAAAACGTTTCATAGCGTGTCAAAATCTAACATTTTTTAGAATTAACATGTCGGAGTGTCGTGTCGTATCGTGTCACGTGTCCCGCATCAGTATTGGTGCTACATAGATGTAACTCTTATATTGATTCTAATTTATTAATTGGTCGTTAGATGAAAAAAAGAAAATTAATGGCTAATAATGAGTCGAAGGCTTATTAAATTTGGTCTAAGTTGATCCTCTTCATCCAAATCAAGAAAAAACACTTCTCATGATTTGATATAGACCATGCAAAAGAAATTAACCGTTGGGAATTGAAAGCATATACGCACTTTATTGATGGAATTTGTTTTTCAAATTCCAGGGTGAAAATCATCACCCTATAATAACCCTGGATACATCAACTTAGATAATCAAGGACGATAAATAAAGAAAGTATACTATTTTCATGAAAATTGATTTGTGTTCCTTGTGCTACTTTGGAATTGAGATTCTTCATCTTACTTAGCTGAACCGCATATTCTTAATTAAGATTCTCTAGATAAAAAAAAAAATATGACTTCATATATTAGAGACCATGACCCTAACTTGATTTCTTTATTATTGAACCTATTAGGCCTTCGTTATTGCTAGTTGGATCAATATGAGTATCCCCACATTTAATTATATCAATTAAGAATCTATTTAGGCTCTTTAATTTAAATAGCAGCATAGAATTGAAAATTAAATATTTAGGTAGTGATGAGTATTTTAGGATTTCTTTTTGTAAAATTGCTAATGAGATGTGGAAAGTTTTAAAACCCACACATGAGGGTACTAATGAAGTCAAGAGGTCTAAATAAAATGCTCTTACTAAAGAATATGAAACCTTTGAGATGCTTGATGATGAGAGTGTTTATGATTTGCAAAAATATTTTACTCACATCATTTCAAGATTGAATGCTTTAAGTATCTACTACAATGATGAGCAACTTGTCAACAAAATCTTGAGGTGCATGACCAAGGAGTGGATGCTAAGGTGTCAGCTATCTATGAATCAAAGGATTTGGAAACAATGCAAATAGCCACTCTCTTTGGAAAGCTTCAAGAATATGAATTTGAGATAAAGAGACATGCTTTGAGAGATCAATCCAAGAAGAATGTCAAATGGATTGCTTTCAAGTCTACTACCTCCAAGGAGTAAGAAGAGATGATTCTAATAAGGAGGAACTTGACCCAGAACAAATGGCTCTCTTCATCAAGAAATTTGGCAAGTTTTTTAATAAGAAAAACTTCCTAAAAGGAAAATAAGGAGCTGCTGCCCAAGGAAAGTTAAAAGGAGATTCAAGCCGATCAAATGCTCAAATTACTTGCTTTAAATATGGAAAGCAAAGCCACTATAGGAATGATCGCCCTAAACTTCAATCTAAGCCTAAAAGTGACAAAAAGTCAAGCAAAAGCAAGAAGAAAGGAAGGAAAGCCTATGGCTTGGGATGAAGACTCCTCAAGCTCAAATTCTTCATCAAGGAAGGAGGAAGCTAATATATGCCTAATAATAAAAGAAGAGGATAAAGAAAGTGAGGTAAGTTCTAATTGCTCTACATACAATCCTTCTTATAATGACTTAAAAAATACTTTTAATGAACTCTATGAAGAAGATATGTCATATGTTAAAAAACTTAGGGTTATTAAAAAGCATAATGATGAGTTGATAGAACAAGTAGTATCACTTAATGAATAACTATTAGACTTAAAAGATGATAATAAAACCTTAAAGTTGATTGATACTAGGGGTGTTCGCGGTTTGGATTGGGTCGATTTTGGAAGCAAAACTGATCCGATCTAATCTCTTTGGTTTGATCATGTAATCATCCATTCGGTTTGTATTTTTTTCAAATCCGATCCGATCCAATCCAATTTTTTTGGTTTGGATTGGATCAGTTTTCGGTTTTTTGAATATCCTAAAATTAGTTTCATGATTATTGTGCAAATAACATCTTTTGTATATATTGGTTTTGTAAAAAAAATTAAATACAAAAATATCAATAAATAATACTATAGTTTTTTTTTGACAATGAGATATGAAGCTCTATACAGATGAAATTTTGTTGATGAGACGTGACTAGATTTTTTCTTGGGTTTAGTTGATGAGTTAATGGGTCTTAGGTTTAGAAATTTTTGAGCTATGATTGGGGAAAAGACCAAATAGGTAGATGGGAATTAATATATTGGATCGGTTTCGATTGGATCAGTTTTCATCAACCCATCCAAAAATCGATCCAATCCAATTAAAATTTGCGGTTTTTTTCGGTTTTCGGTTTATCCGATTATCATTTTTTCGGTTCGGTTTCCGCGGTTTGAATCGGTTTGGATTGGATGATGAACACCCCTAATTGATACTAGTACTACTTGTATTGTATGTTTATCTAGATTAAATGGTGCATCTTCATCACATCTTGCACTACATGTGAAAAGTTAAAGGAAAATGTTAAAAGGTTGAATGATGATTTAGAAAATTTTACATGTGCTAAGGAAAACTTAGATGCTATACTTGGTAGTCAAAGACCTTCACATGTTACTTATGGTTTAGGTTATGTTAAGCCTAACATGCATCATTCACATGCTAAAAAGATATCACATGTGCATCATAGTTTATATGGCTAAAAGTCCTTTTATTAAATGCAATTAATGTGGAAGAAAAGGTTATAGTTCATATCATTGCAAGTTTAGGAAAAATGTGAAAGGCTACAAGCAAATTTGGGTTGTTAAAGGAACTATGCCCCCACATTTGTCTAATGATGGGCTGTTGCCCAAGCCTAATAATTATAGACCCAAAACCATTTGGGTACCAAAAGTTCTTTAATTGTGTTGTGATGTATGTACTTTTGTACAATTTGCCTTTTAGAAAAAATGTAAGGCAAGGAGCTTTAGGTGATACATAAGCAACGGTATCTTAGAGAATCAACACTCAAGAGATGAAGTAATGTGTAAGAAAATGGAAGTTCAATGCTTACTTGATGAACAAAATAAAAGTTTACAAATTCATATCCTTTATGCTCTTTAATTTGGAAAATATGCGAATTTAAGGTATGTTCGTTTTGTACACCTTATATGAATGTTATTTATTCATGTGTACATGAGATTATGTTGAAATATTTGGTACACTTGATCATTACATTGATTTAAACATATGTTGTTTATCATGCAGAATTTGTGATATTGTTGAACTATTTTGATCATAAGCTAGAAAAATCATTTTTGAATGAAACTAGTTGGATATGAAAGATAAGATGATGAATAATAGTTCTGCAAATTTTCTTGATTTTTCATGAATCCCCCTATTCCCAATGAATTTTTGAAATTGGCTGTTCTGTTTGAAATTCTCATTTGTATATGCTTGCCTTAAATTGTCATAACTTGAGCTATACATATCTTTTTTGGATGAAACCAGTGACATTTGAAAGCTAACATGTTGAAGTTTGATTCGGGAAAGTTTTAGAATTTTTGATTATGTGTGCTAATCGTGAATGAAAAATGCTCAAAGCTGCTATGCAGAATTCTCTGTTTCTATTTAGTACACTTTGGCTGATTATATCTTGAGCTATAGATCTTTGATTGCAATTATTTTTATCTTGTTTTAAGTCTTGAGATGTGTACTATATATATCCAAAATTCATAATGTTCGGAGCCATGATACTTTCCCAATATTGAATGTTTTCTTACTATTTTCCATGCAATTTGAATGATATATAGCTTTGACTGAAAAATTTGTACGTAATGTACATCCTTCTTGATAAGTTCACATGTCAAATATAGCTTTGATCGAATTTGTGTGTAACGTACATCTCTCATGATAATCATAATTTAGAAAATACTTACGCAAACTAACATTTGACATTGAGAAGTTTTGATGATTCTCTATTATGTTTATAATCATGATATGGCAATGCTTGATTAAGTTTGAGCAAATTTCTGTTTGAGAATGATATTCTTGAATAAGGCTAGAGTAGTAGCTAAAGGTTGCAATCAAGAAAAAGGAATATTTAACGACAAGATTTGAGAGGTATGACTTATCTAACCATGTCTTTAGACTTAAAAGGGCACTTTATGGCTTAAAACAATCTCCTAGAGCTTGGTATGAGAGATTGAGAAAATTCATGCTTGATAATGAGTTTGATAGAGGTAAAGTAGATACAACTTTATTTGTTAAAGAAAGTACGATCATACTTTACTTGTTCAAATTTATGTTGATGATATTATCTTTAAATCTACTAATGAGTTTCTTTGTGAAGAGTTTGCTAACATGATGAAAAGTGAGTATGAAATTTCTATGATGGGAGAGTTAAACTACTTCCTTGCATTGCAAATAAAGCAAGAGAAAGAAGGTATATTCATCAACCAATGGAAGTATTGTAAAGAGCTTCTCAAGCGCTTTGGAATGGATCAAACAAAGCCCATGGACACTCCAATGAGAGTCCTTAAAAAGAGGAACTTTGATCATTCAAGTTAAGGGTTGTTAATCTATGTATAATAAGTGGTAATAAACTTCTGTTTGTGGAGACACTGGACTTAGAACCATTGGGGAACCCTTAAAATCAAGTTTATGCATAAACCATTCGAGTTTATGCATTCTGTCTGAAAAGTATTCGAATATTTTTGTGAAGTATTGGGATACTTGCTTGGTATTCGAATACTTATCAAAAAGTATTGGGATACTTTTCTGGGAATGACAGTATTCGAATACTTTAGTGAAGTATTTGAATACTTATCGTGGAGTATTGGGATGCTTAGTGGTATTCAGATACTTTAGTAAAAGTATTGGAATACTTTGTGGTATTTGGATACTTTAGTAAAAGTACGGGGATACTTAGTGGTATTCGAATACTTTAGTAAAAGTATTGGAATACCAAAATGGAATACTTTTGGTATTCAAATACTTTAGAAAAATTATTGGGATACTTTTCTGGGAACAAGAAGTATTCGAATACTTATCGAGAAGTATTCGAATACTTTTGGCATATTGAGCCTAAAATCAATTTTAATAAGTTGGGAAGCCTTATACAATATAGGACCTTAATAAATCAGTGTGGGCTTGTCCTATAAGTGTTCAACATCAACATCACCTTTATCCCAAATTAATTGGGGTCGGTGGTAGATGAACCCATATGAAAGATATAAAACAGTTGAATATATATATATATATATATATATATATATATATATATATATATATATATATATATATATATATATATATATATATATATATATATATATATATATATATATATATATATAGGGAGGACCCTTTGACACCTCGTCTGAGAGCCGTCAGATAAAAAAGAATCAACGACTCTGATTTGCAAGCATGTGACACTGTTGATCTTTTATGATCCAATGGCTTGAGTGTCAAACTTCAAATTTGACACTGGTGTCAAAGGATCCTATCTCATATATATATATATATATATATATATATATATAAGTAAAGGGGATGTTGGGAGAAGCCTGTAATCATTAAAAGAAAAAGGAGATGTTGTCCTTATGCAATGAAACTCTAGACTATGAATATTAATGATATTTTGCGTATAAAAGACTGTGACCTTGCTGTTTGGTGACCCAGGGAGTTTATGTGGACTTCTAGTTTGATATTGCTAGCTTGACAAGTAAGCTTTTGGTCATCGGTTTTATCGGTTGATCGTTCTACCAAACCCCATGGGGAATTGGTTTATGTGCATGGTATATTTTCTGGAAATTATATCTGTTTATGTTAAAAGCATTGGATATGCTGATGAGCTGGATTATAGAATAATATCTATTTATGTTATGAGTATTGGATATGCTGTTAAGCTGGATTATGATATAGGGCATTTGCCATATGTATATGTATGTGGGGTATTCCACACGAGACGGTAATCCCTGAGCATGTCAGGCCACATGCAAGATGGTAGCTTCGTGTGAGAGGTACATGGTGGATTCCTTATTGATATGTGATCAGCATATAGGAAATTACAAGACGAAAAGAAGAAGAAAATTACTCAATCAATGCAAGAAAGGCAGAGAAAAAGATTAAAAGCATCCAAAGTCTGAATATCAAGGAAAAGGCATAAAAGAAGGCAAAAACATTGCAAAAAAGATCTAGGGTCTCGCGCTGAGAGCGCGAGATCCGCGCCATCAGCGCGGGTGGGCAGAATCTGGCAGAAACTCCCACGCTCACAGCGCGGGAGTGGCGCTGTCAGCGTGGGAGGCGCGAAAGGATGGAAATTCAAATTTCACATTTTAGGTCAAAGTCTCTTATAAAAAGAGACTCAACCCTTGAAGAAAACATACATCAGAATACACCACAAGACCTAGAAGGAGCAGATCCGGCTGAAGGAGGAGGGCGTTCGTCGTTGCGTTCTTGTATTCTTCTTCTTCTATTTTCAGTTCATGTTGAAATCAGATCAGCGATCATGATGTTGATTGGCTAGATCTAATTCTGTAGTCAGGGGCATGATCCCTTTGTGAACAATTGTTACAAGGATTGAATCATTATATGTATTGATTTTAATATATTTCATCTTTATCTTGCACGTATTGATATTATTTCTGTTAGATCTGATCAACCTAATAGGGAATGATATTCTGGGGATCAAGGTTCGCAATAGGAATATTGGAATACTGATCCTGAAAGGGGATAAAGATGACTCTCCATGCATGTTCTAGGGATAGACTTGTATGGATTGCAGTCGTGGGATTTATCTACATAATGCTTATTTTCAGGCGGGATTACTAAGGGATTAGGGTTCCAACTGAAGTAAAGGGTTAGATCACCAAGGGATTGGGATCTAACTAATTATTTCTAAAAAGATGATAATTTGTCTGAGTTGTTAATTTCGATAAGTATTATGAATCAATCCAAAGTAAAATTGGGAACAATTGGTGAATGTACCCTGGCTACAGTCTTCTTCATCACTTCTTCTACAAAAACATTTCTTCATTTATTTTAAGTCTTTTTCAGGAAAACCTAAAAACAAGTCTTTACATTTTTAGTTACCATAGTGTGGAAACACAAATCGATTAATCTAAATTAAGAGGACTGGTTATAGTAGTAATTGTTTTCCAATCCCTGTGGAGACGATCTTATTTATCACTTTATTACTTGGAACGATCGGTGCACTTGCCGATTACGCAACAAGTTTTTGGCGCCATTGCCGGGGATTGTAAATTCAATATTACAAATAACCATTGATCTTTGAGATTGGATTTTATTTTTATTTTTTTTATTTTTTTTATTTATTCTTTTTCTATCTTGTTTTGTTTTGTTCAGGTGCTACTAATAATTTTTCTTGAGTTTTATGCGAGGTAAACTTCCACCTAAAGACTTTATATTTGATCCTGAAATTTCAAGGACCGAAAGGAGACTGAGGAAGGCTGCTAGGCAGATAATTTGGGAAGATTCTAAGGGCACACCTATACAATCAACCCAAGATATGGCAGAAAACAACAATGGTGGTAATGGTAGAGGAGGAAACGTAAATAATCAACCTCCAAGACTGTTGGACACAATTCTGACTCCAGTGTTCAACAGAGCAAACTCGAGCATAGTCAGGCCAAATGTGGAGGCCAACAACTTTGAACTAAAGCCATCATTGATTTCTTTGGTGGAAAGGGTTCAGTTTTCTGGTGCTGATGATGAAGATCCTCATGAGTTTATAGACTGATTCCTGATGGTCTGTGATACAACCAAACACAATGGAATATCTACAGATGCTATCAGGCTCCGGTTGTTCCCTTTTGCTGTTAAGGGAAAAGCATTGAGGTGGATTGAACGACAGCCAGCAAACAACATCCTTACATGGGAAGATTTGTCCAGCAAATTCTTTGATCATTTCTTCTCCATGGAAAAATATAATCAGCTGGTGAATGAAATTACAAACTTTCGCCAGCTGGAAGGAGAATCACTCTGTGCAACATGGAACAGATTCCAGGAACTAAACAGGAAATGTGCACATTATGAAGGAGATGATGACAGAAAAGTGGTGATATTCTTCAATGGAATCACCCCTGAAACAAGGATGATAATAAATAGTGCCGCTGGAGGTTCTATAGGGAAAGCACATCTGAGCAGGCTATTGAGTTGATCAAAAAGCTTGCAAGAAATGAAAATGAAAGTGTGCTAGCTCCCACACAAAGAGCAGCAACAAAACCAGCAGATAGTGATGTAATATCATTATCTAAAAAGTTTGATAGTTTAAGTGAGAAGTTTGACAAGTTTCAAGTGTCAAAGGTTCAAACAACTCTGGTTTGTGACAAATGCCAAGAAAGTCATGAATCTGACGAATGGCCAAATTCGTTGTCAGATGATTCACCTCAACAGGTGCAGGTGAATGGTATATGGTATGACCAGCGCCCTCAGCAGAATTTTCAGAGAAACCAGAACTTTTCTGGTGGTGGTAAAAACAATTTTCAGCGGAGGACTGATATGCTCCCAGCATATATACTTTTATAGATCAAAAAAGCATGAAATCAAATCTAAAACTGTGTATAAAGGTGTATATGTGGTGAAATTATTGAATAAAAATTGTCAGACACTCTCTCACTCAAATTCTTCATGTTTATAGGAGAAAAAGGACAAATAAAGGAGCAGGAAGAAAATCAGACAGAAGCTCCACGCTTCAAGCGTTCAATTCAACGCTTGAAGCGTAGGAAAAGACCTCAAGACAGTGAGTCTACGCTTCAAGCGTAGAACCCTACGCTTGAAGCGTAGACAAGGAAAAAAGAGGCAGAAGCTCCACGCTTGGAGCGTGGATCCTGCGCTCCAAGTGTAGGGTTGAGATGGACAACTGTCAGTTGCGAGAAAAGGAGGATTCTGAGGTGCATAAAAAGGGCATAAGGCAACCCTAAAACACTTTTCATTCTGGACAAATCCTAGGTCATTCGGAGGCAGAAGCTCTGGAGATTGGGAGAGGAACTCTTCTTCTACCTTTCTGTAGTTCTTGTTGTTATATGTTTTCATTTGAAGATTGGATTTTAGCCATGATAATGGTTGGCTAGAACCTCTTTGTTGTGGTTAGGGTCACGAACCCTTGTGAACCCCTGATACAATGGATTGAGTTTTTATTGATATATTTATCTTTTGAATTTCGTTCTATTCTGATCGTATTGTTATTGTTGTTATTAGATCCGATCAATCTAGTAATTGATAATAAATCTGAGGATTAGGGCCAACAAGAGGGATCTGAGGTCTTTAATCCGGAAAGGGAATAGAATGACGGTATGAACATGATCTAGGGATAGACATGATTCATATTGTAGATGTTTTAATTATCGATCTTTATGCTTGATCTCATATAGGGCACATCAAGGAATTAGGGTTCTATATGAGATTAAAGGGTTAATTCTTCAAGGGATTGAGAATTAACTACTGATACCTTTATCTGATAATTATCTAATTTCACGATTTATATATTAATATTTAACTTAATCCAGAGTAAATGGTGGGGATCATCGGTGAGTGTTCTCTAACTGCAGCGTTTTTCTCATAAATTCAAACCCTTATTTTATTGGATTCTTGATTATTCAAAATAACAAAAACACGTCTTTTATTTTACAAATCAATTTCCCACACAATCCTGACATTCGTGTCAAAAACCTCTTAGATTATTTAATCTTCAAAAGGATAGTTTAATTGATTTGGATACACTCTCTGTGGATACGAACTTGACTTATCATTTTATTACTTGCGCGATTCGGTACACTTGCCGATTCACGTCAAGTTTTTGGCGCCGTTGCCGGGGAGTGTTTTTCTAAAATCAATTAATCTTGATTTTAAAGATTAAATTGTTTTTATTTTTAATTTTATTTTTTGAATCTGTGCTACTAATCTTTTCTCTGAAGTTGTATGCAAAGCAGTGCTTTTCTAAGGAGAAGCGAACGAATTGCTCAAAGAGAGAAGGAAAGAAAAAGGGCACAGACAACTCCCATTCCAGTAGCTGAAACCCTAGAGATGGCTGCCCCTAATCAGAATGCTGATCCTAGGATGAACACCATCCTCACGCCTATCTTTAACAGGCCCAATGCTGGAATTGTTCCACCAGAACTTGGGAACAATCAATGGGAGCTCAAGTCCAACATCATTCAGTTGGCCGAGAGAGAAAAGTATGGAGGAGAGGACAATGAAGATCCTCACAGATTCGTTGACAGATTTTTACGAATTTGTGACTCCACAAAGCCTCCACATGTTTCTGATGATGCAATACGATTGAGACTTTTTCCTTTTTCTGTTAAGGGAAAAGCTCTTGATTGGGTGGAAAGACAACCTGCTGATAGCATCATTTCTTGGGAAAACTTGTCTGAAAAATTCTTTGCAGAGTTCTTCCCCATGGAGGAATACAACAACATGGTGAATGATATCACCTCCTTCAAACAACAAATGGGAGAGACATCTGCGCTTCTTGGAATAGATTCAAGGCCCTCATGAGAAAGGTTCCTCATTATAACCTATCTCAAGGGGACCAAGTGAGAATCTTTTTCAATGGTTGTCTACCGGAGACGAAACTGGTTATTAATACTGCAGCAGGCGGTTCTTTGGGTGATAAGCTAGCTTCAGAGTCATATCATCTGATTGACAAGTTAGCTAAAAATGAGAATGAAACATCTACAAGGACAGGAAAAAGGGAAGTAGTGCCACTCAATGATAATAATGCAATGCTGGCAGAGCAAAAGTTGTTATCCCAACAGATGTCTAATCTGAATGCAAAGTTTGAGAGAATGCAACTTTCTAAAGTTCAAACAAATGCAGTTGTTCTTGACTGTGAATATTGTCATGAAGATCATGACACCAATGCTTGTTCTACATTGATGTCTTCAGATTCTGCTCAACAGTTGCAGGTAAATGGCATTTGGTATGATCAGCGCCCTAATCAGCAAAATTTCTCAAGGAATCAGAATAATTCTGCTGGTGGTAATAGTTACCAAAGGAAGAGTTATCAAGGTACTGGTTTAGATATGACATCTGACAACTATCTAAAGCCACCACCTATTCCAAAAAGAGAGCCTTCCGACCTGGAGCATTTAGTAGGAACATTAGCACAAAGTACTAACGCTTTCATGGAAGAGAGTAAGGCTAATCAGAAAAGTACCAATGCTTTCATTGAGGAAAGTAGAGCTGAGTCCAGGAACACTAAAGCTTCAATCAAGAATCTGGAATATCAGGTTGGTCAACTTGCCCAACAGCTATCTGATAGAGCTCCAGGTACCTTTCCTGGTAATACTACTACCAATCCCAAGGAAAATTGTATGGCAGTTATAACTAGAAGTGGGAAAGTGGTATCATCCCCACCAAAACCTATAGAAGAGGAAGAGAAGGTTGAACAGGAGGAGAAATCTGAAAAAGAAACTGAAAAGTCTCCTGAAATATTGAAACCGGCTGATGATGTGAAGGAGCCAGCTACTCTTCCAAAAGAAAAATTTGAACTTAGTGAAGAGTATCTTATGAAAATGGCACCTTATCCTGGAAGGTTGAAGCCAGAATTGAAAGCAAAAAGCTATGACAGATTTCTTGAGATATTCAAGAAGTTGCATGTGAATATTCCGTTTGCTGAAGCATTGGCTAATATGCCAAACTATGCAAAATTCATGAAAGATCTCCTTTCCAGGAAGCATAAGCTACAAGAGTGTCAAACAGTTGCACTTACTGAGAAGTGCAGTGCTATTATCACTAGCAAGTTTCCTCCTAAACTTCGTGATCCTGGAAGCTTAAACATTGAAATTGAAATTGGAGATACAAAGATTGGCAAAGCTTTGTGTGATTTAGGGGCGAGCATTAACCTGATGCCCTTATCTGTCTGTAAAGCCTTGGGGACTACTGAATTGAAGCCTACTTTGGTTTCTCTTCAGCTTGCTGATAGATCCTTAAGGAAGCCAAGTGGTATAGTCGAAGATGTTCTTGTAAAAATTGACAAGTTCATCTTTCCGGCTGATTTTATTGTGCTTGATATGGAGGTAGAGAATGAAATGCCTCTCATATTGGGTAGACCTTTCCTGGCCACAGCCGTGCAATGATTGATGTAGAGCAGGGAAAGCTGGTGCTAAGGATGAATGAAGACACAACCACTGTCAATGTCTTTGATGCAATAAAAAGACCATATATGATAGTGATTGTTTTGAAATTAATGTCTTAGAAGAAGTGATACATGAAGATGAAACTCCCTTGCAAGAATTGACTGTTGAATTGCAAGAGAGAGATCATATCCCTTTTGAGGAAGACATTAAAGCTGCTGATGAGTTGCTTGAACAGAAGACATCTGACAAAGAAATAGGTGCTCCTAAAGTTGATCTTAAGGAGTTACCTCCTACTCTAAAGTATATGTTCCTGGGTGATAATGAAACATATCCAGTGATCATAAATAACAGGTTATCTGCTAATGATGAGAAGAAACTGAAAAAAATTCTTTTAAAGCACAAGACTGCTTTAGGATGGTCCATGGCTGATCTAAAGGGTATAAGTCCTTCCTTCTGTACGCATAAAATTCTCATGGAGAATGATATCAAACCTGTAAGGCAGCCTCAGAGGAGATTAAACCCCATGATGAAAGAAGTAGTGAGAAAAGAAGTGGTCAAACTTCTTGATGCAGGTATGATTTATTCAATATCAGATACTGCATGGGTAAGTCCTGTACAAACCGTGCCAAAGAAAGGGGGTGTCACTGTGGTGAAAAATGATAAGGATGAACTAATCTCTACCAGGACAATTACTGGCTGGCGGATGTGTGTTGACTATAGAAGGCTTAATGAAGCAATTAGGAAGGATCATTTTCCTCTCCCTTTTGTGGATCAAATGCTAGAAAGGTTGGCGGGTCATTCTTATTATTGTTTTCTTGATGGATACAGTGGTTATAATCAAATTGCAGTGACTCCTGAAGATCAGGAGAAGACAGCATTCACTTGTCCTTTTGGCGTTTTTGCCTATAGGAGGATGCCGTTTGGATTATGCAATGCACCTGCTACTTTTCAGAGGTGCGTGTTATCAATCTTCTCAGATATGGTAGAAAAGTTCTTGGAGGTATTCATGGATGACTTTTCGGTCTTTGGCTCTTGTTTTGATGATTGCTTAGGCAACTTATCTAAAGTATTGAAAAGATGCCAAGAGACAAACCTGGTTCTTAACTGGGAGAAATGTCACTTCATGGTCCAAGAAGGCATTGTGCTTGGACACAAAATTTCTAAGGAAGGTATAAGAAGTTGATAGAGCAAAACTAATGCTCATTGAAAAACTACCTCCTCCAATTAATGTTAATGGAGTGAGAAGTTTCCTTGGTCATGCTGGCTTTTATAGAAGATTCATCAAAGACTTCTCTAAAATTGCCAAGCCACTAAGTCAACTTCTAATGAAAGACAATGAGTTTGTTTTACATGATGCTTGCCTTAAAGCCTTTAATTTGCTAAAGGAAAAGCTCACTAATGCTCCTATCTTGGTTTCTCCTGACTGGAGTATGCCATTTGAGTTGATGTGCGATGCTAGTGATCTTGCTATTGGTGCTGTTCTTGGCCAAAGAAGAAACAAACTGTTGCACGTAATTTACTATGCTAGCAAAGTTCTGAATGAAGCACAGGTGAACTATGCAACAACAGAGAAGGAGATGCTTGCTGTGGTCTATGCACTTGATAAATTTAGACCATATCTCCTTGGTGCCAAGACCATCATCTTCACTGATCACGCAGCCATAAAGTATTTGATCTCTAAACAAGATGCCAAACCACGACTGTTAAGGTGGATGTTGTTGTTTCAAGAGTTTGATTTAGAGATAAAAGACAAGTCGGGGATGGAGAATAAAGTTGCTGATCACTTATCAAGAATCCGAGAGAAGAACCTGCAAGATGATCCTGCTTTAGAGATCAACGATTCTTTTCCGGATGAACAAGTTCTTGCAATCTCTTTGAATTTGTCTGAAGAACCAATTTTTGCACTGCATGTGGAACCATGGTTTGCTGATTTTGTAAATTTTAAGGTAATCAAGAAAGTACCTCCTAATTTCACAAAGCAACAAGTGAAAAAGTTCTTATATGATGCTAGGAGGTATGTATGGGATGATCCATTCCTGTATTTCCAATGTGTTGATGGAATCTTGAGAAGATGTGTATCAGAATTGGAAATCAAGGGGATTTTATGGCATTGCCACAATTCTGATTACGGTGGCCATTTTGGTGGAAACAGAACTGCCCAGAAGGTGTTGCAAAGTGGGTATTACTGGCCTACTCTTTTCAAAGATGCCAGAGAGTATGTTGACAAGTGTGAAAGATGCCAGAAGACAGGGAACATTTCCCGAAAAGATGAAATGCCTCTAAACACTATTATGGAGGTAGAATTATTTGATTTATGGGGGATCGATTTCATGGACCATTCCCATCTTCCTATTCCAACCAGTATATTTTGGTAGCTGTGGACTACGTTTCTAAGTGGGTTGAGGCAACAGCTCTTCCTACTAATGATGCCAAGGTGGTTGTGAATTTCCTGAGGAAGAATATCTTTACCAGGTTTGGAGTGCCGAGAGCAATCATAAGTGATGGAGGCTCTCATTTTTGCAATAAGCAGTTTGAAAATCTATTAACAAAGTATGGTGTCAGGCATAAGGTTGCTACACCTTATCATCCGCAGACTAGTGGCCAAGTGGAAGTTTCCAACAGGGAACTGAAGCGAATCCTTGAAAAGACTGTTAGTATTTCTCGGAAGGATTGGTCGAAGAGACTGGATAATGCACTGTGGGCATACCGAATTGCATACAAGACTCCGATAGGAATGTCTCCCTATCAGCTTGTGTACGGGAAAGCTTGTCACTTACCTGTGGAGCTTGAACATAGAGCCTTTTGGGCTATTAAATTCCTAAACTTTGATGCCACAGCAGCTCTTGAGAAACGAAAGTTTCAACTGTTAGAGCTTGATGAGTTTAGGAATTCGGCTTTTGAAAGCTCCAGAATTTATAAAGAAAAGGCCAAGAAATATCATGATAGCAAAATTGTACACAAGGAGTTTGAGCCTGGCCAGCAGGTGTTGTTGTACAACTCCCGATTGAAGCTTTTCTCCCAGGGAAGTTGAAATCCAGGTGGA